>CM035601.1:20080226-20102726 GCA_020496755.1 Channa maculata
ATGCTAGTTCTTGTGTGTCCACTGTCTGTCCGAGGGCAGGCAAAAAACATGAATTAAACATGTCTCATTTTCTTTGGCTCCAACTTTCCCTGTCTATTGCAGAGGTAGACACATACACTGGTAGTTTACAATTGTCATAAACCATCCATCGTGATTACATGCCTATAAATCTGACCCAAATATTATGAAAGACAAGTAGTTACATTATTGCTTTCACTAAGCATTAGCCTAGTTAGCCAGCCATTGCATGCACAGTGGCTGAATCTGTAAACCCCAGCCTCACTGACAAAGCACACCTGTAATTAGCAAACCAACAAGCTACTGACTTACTGCATCAAATCAAAAGTGACTCAACACTTCACCTTGATGGAGGAAAAATCATTGCAATAATTACAGTCAGCCTGCTGGTCAATGTCGAGCTTTTAGAGAATATTTGTGTATATGAGTTTGCTTGTTTATGGAGCTTTAGAAGAAGAGATGAAGAAGAGTATGGAGTGATGTAGTTTCCCATACTGTAAACAAGGGAAGACTTTAACAAGAGATGGAGCAATAATTGTTGCAGAAAAGAGAGGTGATCTCAGTGGCATGGGGGAGACGTGGTCATACATGAAGACAGAGTGGGAGCAGTTGTTTATATGATTCTTTTATTTCCTTTTTTCCTCTTGTTCCATTTTATATAGTGTATATTCTTTTGTGGCCTAGTTTTCCTTCTGGGTGACGTACACATTCCCTGTACACTCATGATGCACAAATACAGTGTACACACAGAGATAGGCCAGTGCTTTTGTGTGTATGTGAGTCTGTGTGCGATTGTGTGCCAGCTGTGCCTTGTAGTTGTAAATTATGAAGGACATTTGAATCTATATTTGATGACTCCCTCCTATTTAGAAACCAGGCATTTGGCAGAGCTGCATTAGCCGGGTGTGTGTTTGTGTATGTGTCTGTCTGTGTGTCTTTCTGAGTGCCATTTTGTTTTGTGTGTATGGTATATACTCTGTCTGTTTAAAGGCATCAAAAAGAAACTAAACAGTTACAGATGTGGATTTTCTCATCCATTGTTGTTGGGTATTTGTGTTGTGAGAACAGCTTTAAGTCCCATCCATGCTCTTTTGGCATGGAATTTGTTTTAGTATTGAAGAGCCACTTCTTCATTAAGTTAGAATGAGAACAGTTTAGTCTTTTTTTCTTTGTTTTTTATTTTTTTAATCGAGAGATTTAAAAATTAAGTTGCCTTATTTTGGGACCAGAGCTGTCTATTTAAAAATATGCCCTCTGGTGCTTGAAAATCGACAATACAGACAACAGAAATATCAATGCATATCAGACAGTAGCACAGCACGTGCTAATGATAATTACCATTAACTTGCTAACTAAGCTTAAGCAAGGCGACAATGCCTGAAACCTAATGGGTTAAAGCATGACAGTTTTTTACTCAAAAGGAATGGAAACCTGTAAAACAATGACAGGCTCACACCTGATACTACTAAAGGCAAAGGGATGCTCCATATTTGACAACCCGCATACCTTGATGGCCCTGGCAGTGGACAAACAATTGTGGAAAGCAGCAGGCTTTCCTCGGCTTAGTAATGACTGATGAGTGAAACTGCTTTATTTCACAGGTTTGTTTTTAATGTGAAATGCAGACGTGACTGATGGCATGCTATGGTCATGCTTTCACCTTGTGTCAATGTATAGACAAATAATTTCCTCAGAAGCAAGGATTGTTGAATTATAAATTTTATAGCGTATGGAGGCAGAGTCTGACACTGTAAGTTACTAGTTAATGTTTTGCTTTAGTTTACAGTATTTATAAAAGTCCTTTCTTACATCCTAATAGCTTATTCCAAAGATAAAACATAAGCATTGTAGAACTGTCAACAGACTGGCAATAAAAAAAGAAATAAACTATAATATATTATAATAGCATTCCAATCTGTAACATAACTTCTAAAGGTCATCATCAATCAAATCAATCCAGTCTGCTTTGTACAGCCTTGACTCTCCCTGCTCTGCTCTGCTCCTCTCTCTCTGACCTGCCCTGCTCAGTGCTTCACGCAATTGTCACTATGAACATCCAATAAATTACTAGTATCAACTTTGCTTAAAAAAGTTTTAGAAGCAAACACTTTACCTCTGTACTGCAGTCAATGACGTTCAGTGAGTCTGAGTCTTGGGGCTTTAAATAAACCTCTCAACAATAAAGATATTTTTTTAATAACATGCTGAAAAGTTATATTGTAGCTGTATTGCCATTCTGTTGCAAATGATTTTGCTTAGTCTTATGCATTTCATATCGTTAAAAGCAGCGTGTGCGAGCATGTATACTTGCATGACAGGTAGCAAATGAGTGCTTGGCCTTGATGCAGTGTCTCTTCCCAGGTACTGAAACTCTTGAGTCGTTTTTTTTTCCGGCTAAACACAGTCTTACCTGATCTCTGACTGCTCATATATCAGCAGCGTCTTTCTCTCTCTCACAGCTACAAACACACACGGATTGGCCCATATTCGTATATAACATAAAATGTGGCTGTATTGCCATCTCATTTCACACACAGTTTACCTCACTCACAGACACACAGACATAGCAACACAGTTAGCATTGCTGTTTGTATGTTTAGACACATTTTTTTATTTTTGGTTCTTGGACAGTAAAAGCCAGATGGAGAACAAGACAAAACAGCAGTTAGAAAAAGAGAGCAAAAGATAAAAGGCTGATATAAACAACAAATCAAAAAAGCTAAGACAAGAGAGGACTGAAGTCAAACACAACAATAAATGCCAGACATATGTATTATGTTTTTAATCTGGAAAAAACATAGCAATAAAGGAAAATTGTTAGTTGTTACGTATTTTTATAGTTTTGTGGGCAAGTCCTTGGATCACTTGTCTTTAGAGCAATCTCTTTTTCAAACAGGTGTATTGAAACAAAGCATAGGACAGGTGAGTAGCCTCATAATTACATTTAGGTGTCTGTGTGATAAGAATTTTAATTAGATTCCTTTTTTCTTTGTTTGACAACAGTGGCCTGCATGACTGCCTTAATTGTTTTGCCCAGGAGAAGCTGGTTGTCAACTACTGTAAATTCCCATACTCTTTCCAAAACAAGACCACGGGTCTTGATAAAGGATACAAAGACTGAGAATGCAATGTGAAAAAAATTTAATGTTTTTGTACATTATAGCCCAGGATAAAAGTAAAAGGCATAATGGCATATTCCTGTGCTTTCGAGAGAGAGAGAGAGAGAGAGAGAGAGAGAGAGAGAGAGAGAGAGAGAGAGAGAGAGAGAGAGAGAGAGAGAGAGAGAGAGAGAGAGAGAGAGAGAGAGAGAGAGAGAGAGAGAGAGAGAGAGAGAGAGAGAGAGAGAGAGAGAGAGAGAGAGAGAGAGAGAGAGAGAGAGAGAGAGAGAGAGAGAGAGAGAGAGTCATTAAGCTGACTGGATGCAGATGTTTGAACTTGTATTATGGTTAAAGCTTCCACAGAATAGATTCCTACTTTCAGATCATCAATTCTCCAATAGTGCCCATGAACATCTAATCCCTATAAAATTACCTATGACATAAATTTGTACCGGTGTATGTGCGTGTGCACCTCTGCGCAAGTCTTTGGTGTTGAATGTGGGTGTTTGTGCACTGTTCTGGCATTTAGAGGCTAATCAATGCCCTGCTGACTACTGCTGCTAATTGAAGGTTAGCAGATACAATCAGCATGAGTCTCTCCCTCTCTCTGTCTTTTCTCTCTCCCTCTCTCTCTGTCTGCCCTTCTCTCTTCCTGCATTTGGTCGATAGAGCTATATTTTTGTCCACCTCAAGAGCAGCATTATCCAACTAGTAGTGCATTCCCAAACACACACTTCAGTTAATAATATTGCAACTATAACTTATACAAAATTCCAAATGCAAATGCAGTCTAGTTGCATTGCCAGTTAATACATGAAACTTTCCATCTGCTGAAATTTTCACTGGTGTATGGCTGACAATGGCATTATGCACAACATGTGTGTGTGATGCAACAATTGGGTTACTTCACTCTGCTGATTAATGTTAATATTACATAATTGTATTTTTGAACAGTTTGATAGATGTAAGATAACTGCTCACTTATGACTATGACCTCAAAAGAGCTATTGCACAGCTGGGGATGGGAATGGGCTAACTTAAACTCAGTTTGTGCATATCTATGTGTGTGTGCATATGTGTGAAATGACCCTGGAAAGATGCTGAACAAATGTGGGCAGTTATGTGGAGTCAGCTGCAGTGAGCAATGAGGACAGTGTGATGTCAACCTGTCACTTTGTGTCTGTGTGTGTGCACGCACACGCATCCTTTTGAGTGTGTGTGTGTTTTCTCACTGTACCTACAAGGGAATAGAGTGCACTCAGTGATGGAGGTGATTAATTATAATGTCTCCTGTTGCCACAGTAACAAAGACACCTGAGAGATAGAAAAAGAAGCGAGAACATGAAGATGACCATTGTCGATTTTGAAGAAAAGAAGTGTAAGGTCAAGGGACTGAGGACTAACTGAGAACAGAAATACAATCCATTTTGAGATGATGGGTAACAAGAAAAGACAGTCATGTGTATGTCCTCCCCCTACTTTGTCTCTCTCGTATTCTTGCCAGTCCTTTCCCTCAATCTTTTTCCCATCCTCTCCTCTAATTCATCTTTCTTAAATTATTAACACCATAAAAGCTCTGTTCATAAATAATTTAGCCTTAAATAGGGTGTCCCCTGCGTGTCCCGGGTTGAAGGGGATGGGGTGGGGGCATTCCCCCTTGCTTATGTGAGATAGAAAAGACAACAGTCCAGTTGTCCTACCCTCTTTTCCTACATCCTGCATTTTTTTCCCTTGTAACTATTTCTCGGTGTCTCACTGTCTTCATTTTGGTTGCCGAACTATAAATCTTTTTGTGCTTCTGTTCAATTCATGCTTTGTGTACATGCAAGTTGTTAAAATTTGGCTTCTCCCTCTATTTCCTTCAAGCTCCACAAAATGGAATCAAAGAAAAAATGTAACTTTAAAGCCAAATTCAACAAAAATATAACTTTCATATGCTATAAAGATTAATGTAATGTTTTTTTCAGCTGTACCTTTTTCTTTATACCTATGTGAGTTGGTAAAAAGATTTTTGAAAAAATATAAATGTAAAAACATCTTTTAGTGTCTCTTTAATATCAGGCCTAAATGTATGTATATGTACTGTTTTACAAAATCCATACTTTAATAGACTTGTAGTCCTGTTGGTGATACTTTTACACTGATGTTGAAGCGTCTTTCCAGCACTCAAACAAACCACACTATATTTTTTGCTAAATCTTCGACTTACAATCAAATGGCTTTCGGTTACAGATGCCTATCCCACTCTGACTGTTTTATCGGTTGTAATTCTTCATCAAAAGCCTCCTCCACTCTGCCTCTCTAGTTTTTTCTGTGCTTTAATCTTAAGTGCTGGTCCTATTGATTAGCCAGTGGAAAAAAGCTTGAGGTTTGTGTGTGTGTGTGTGTGTGTGTGTGTGTGTGTGTGTGTGTGGAATGACATAAAATGGGCCCCAATGTGTCTGGAGTTTTAATGGAAAGCTGGCTGGAGTCTATTTCTCCTCTCAGCCATCCTTATTTGGTGTACCCCCCTCTTTCCTACTGTCTCCTTTTATCCCCTCTTCCAACTTCATCCTCTTCCTTTCTTTGCCTCCTCCTACAACCTGCTTTGCTGAATGGAAAACAGCAGGTTGACCGTGGTATGAAATCTGTGGCAGGACAGCAATTCTTTTCCTGATGCACATGATAACTGCATTCATTACCTTAACTCTAAGCTAAACTTATGCAATTGTTATCAGAAGTGTTAAAAATGACCTTATAGTATCCAGAAGCGTGTGTATCTTTTTATGTGCAGCAGTTTATTTCGTTGACAAATCTTGATGGAATCCTCTTACTGCTAATAATAACAGGAGTCTAAAAGAATTATTTAGTTGTTGTGTACATAACCTCATTGCAAGGTGTTTTTGTTCAGTACAGTCAACATTATTAAATGTTCGGGTGCAGATTTGGTCTGACACGCAGACCATTAGTAACCATTTTTCATTAATAATCATTTTTTCACAGCAGTACTTAATAGTAGTAATAATGCTGATTTTATGATATACTAGACCTTTGGCCCACATGGTTATTCGTCCTGTAGTGAAAGTAAAATCTAGTCTTTATTGTTTTATTATTCTCATACAGTGTACAGTATCAGGTCCCGAACTAAAGCTGTAATTGTGCTTTTTCCCCAAATTGTGTTTGTTTAAAAAAATTGCATCTTTACGAAGAAGAAGTGGAAAGGAAATAAGGAGAGAGGAACAGAGACTGAGAGGCAAGCTAATTGTGAAGCAGTAGGACTTTTGCCAGATCAACAGGAAGAAACACTAGTAATGCTATCAAAAGGCCTGGTTACCCAAACATGTAAAACAGCTAAATTTTGTGTTAGTATTTGTGCATTTCAAGACAAATGCTTTAGTTATTGTATACTCTTTAGCTTGTTTTTGCAGGTCAGCTTTCCACTATTCTGGTTTGTGGTGGTTTGTAGCAGTGAACACTAGATGTTTTTAGTTAGCAGAAATTACAGCTAGAACATTGACAGAATGGAGTGGAGGTTTGCCTGGATGTAACATAATGAATGTGACATAATAAATGTAGCTCTCTATGAACACCTCCACAACAGAGAAAGGCTGTTGCAGAATATTTCGAGAGAGAAGTCAGACTTGTTAAGCAACAGTTGTTCGTTTTTCTTGCTTTAATAAAAGCCCTTTTGAATTAAATGATGTACAATACTAAGAATATATAGCCAAGGAGGAGGCATTATATTCAAATGCAGAGAGACTATACTAGCATGTTCCTGACTGGCTAGCAAGTTGGTCACAAATAATAGTTTACCTACAAACCCTTCTCCATGGACTAGGATGTTTGCAGGTGACATTGTGATCTGTAGCGAGAGCAGGGAGCAGGTGGAGAAAAATCTAGAGAGGTGGAGGTCTGCTCTGGAAAGTAGAGGAATGAAGGTTAGCTGCAGCAAGAGAGAATACATGTGTGTCAATGAGAGGGACCCAAGTGGAATGGTGAGGTTACAAGGTGCAGGACTTTAAATACTAAGGGTCAACGGTTCAGAGCAACAGAGAGTGTGGAAAAGAGGTGAAAAGGCATCTGCAAGCAGGTTGGAACGGGTGGAGAAAAGTGTCAGGTGTGTTGTGTAATCGAATATCAGCGGGAATGAAAGGAAAGCTGTTCAAGATGGTGGTGAGACCAGTGATGTTGTACGGCTTAGAAACAGTAACACTGAAAAAAAGACAGGAGACAGAGCTCGAGGTAGCAGAGCTTAATTGAGTGACAAGGATGGACAGGATCAGGAATGAGTGCATCAGAGGGACAGCTCATGTAAGATGTTTTGGAGTTAGAGATGAAGTTAGAGAGGCCAGATTGAGGTGGTTTGTACATGTTCAGAGGAGAGACTGTGAATATATCTGTAGAAGGATGCTGAGGTTGAAGATGCCAGGCAGGAGGTCTAGAGGAAGACCAAAGAGAAGATTTATGGATGTAGTGAGAGAGGAGATGAAGTTAGTTGGTGTGAGAGAAGAGGATGCAGAGGACAGGGTTAGATGGAGGCACATGATTAGCTCTGGTAACCCCTGAAAGGGAGCAGCTGAAAGGAAAAGAAGAAGACCATTACCCACAAACCCCGCAAGTTTTCTCTGCACGTCCCCCTTCCTTCCCTCTGTTCTTGCTTGCTGTGGGCAACAGTGAATTTGAAACTGATTTTTACATGACCTCAGGTAAATGATTTATGTATTTTTAGTGTTACTGTTTCAGTTTGTCATGCTTTGTTTTTTCACTTAACATATATAACCAAAAAATCATAGGGCCTATGGCAACCACTGTACAGCTGAAGGTCTTTGTATGAAAGATAAAGGTAAAAACTGGAGGCTGTTGTGATGGAGAGGGTCACACACGAAAAGAAGTGCTGCAGGACAGAAAAAGAGCGAGCAAGACATAATGTCTGTATGGCTTGATGTGTATTTGTGAATTCACTGCTATAGTGAGTCCTCTATGAGTTCTGCCATGCATACAGTAATAAACCTCAGCACTCCCTGTCTGTGTGTGTGCGCGCGCACTTTGGGAGGGTGAGCCGTGCTTTGTCCATAGCTGTGTCTTTTCACTATTCTTTCTTCACTATTGCCTTCTAAAAGAGGGAACGACTAGAGGGGCTAAGTGGCAAGAAAGAAAGAGAGCGAGAGAAATAAAGAAAAAAAGGTTGGAATATGGTGTCTGTGTGTTTGTGTTGTTAAAGCGCCTAGTCAGCCAAGAAGCTAGTGCTCTGCTGCTTTCTAGTCTTGTACTGCAGAAAGTTCTGCCCACAGGGTGTTCTCTCTCTCTCTCGCTCTCTCGCTCGCGCTCTCTCGCTCTCTCACACACACACACTCTCACACACACACACTCACACACACATACACACTCACCAGGGTCCACAACTCCTAACCCTATTGGTCACAGATATGCACAAACTAGGATAGATAGGAAGATAAATAAATTGCATTTTGTGTTCTTATTTAAAGAGCAATATTGCATTTGCAATTTAAAATGCATTTCACGTAAAGTTAGTGGTGTATGCACACACAAAGACCAATTCAACCATTCTCTTCTTAACTCAGTCGTCTTTTATAATTTTGTTTTTATACTAACTCCCTCCATTTCTCTCTCTACTTCGCACCCCCCAGTCTTTCTTTCTCACAAATGTTAGTTTGTGTATAAACTAAAATTTCGCTGATTCTGTGTGTGGTCTGTTCTCCAGACCACACATAGTAAACTATGTTAAATTAACTCAGTGTTTTTGTCAATAATTGCCAGTCTTGTGATTTGAAAATTTAAATACTGAATTTAAAATGATCATTTGTTCAGCCCTAGCACAAACTTACACACGTCAGGGAAAAAGAGCCCCTACTTTACACACACATTTTCTTAAATTATGGATTAATGTTTGTGCATTATACAGGCTGCTGCTGAAAATTTGTCATGATACTCATGACATAAGCATTTATGACATTTTTTTTAATTTCACAGGGTTGAAAAAAATCACACAAATCTTCAGGACTTTTCTTCGATGGTTTCTCCTTGACTTAGAATGCTGCCTTGTATATCACTTGTAAGTCGCTTTGGATAAAAACGTCTGCTAAATGTAAATGTAAATGTTATATTCATCTTTAGTGAAAAGTGTCTAATTATTTTTTACATTTTTGCTGTTGCAACGCTGGCCTATAAAGCAGCTCAGTTTTTATGCCAGATGCCCTTCCTGACGCAAACCTCCCAAACTTCTACCGGGCTTGGACTGGCACTGCACAGCTGGGGATGGGAAAGGGCTGCTGGGGGTTCACTGTCTTGCCCAGAGACACTTCAACATATAGCCGGGACCGGGATTGAACCACTGACCCTTTATTACTTATCAGCGTATGAAATTTCAAAGAAAACCTTATGTCCAAATTACAAGCTTAAAGTTTTGGTACTAATATTGAACACCACAAAACACACAATAGCACATCAAAGCTTATTTTAGGGTTTTCTAGAGCCAAAATGGCACAGAAAATAAAGTACAATATGTTCTCAAGATGACATGAATTTCACAGTCTACACACCTGACATAGATTTGCAGACATAGATATGTTTCTCTTTGCTTGGCTTACAAAGTATTGCTTTGTGTGTGTGTCTCCGTGTCCATGAACTGCTACTTTGTTTAGCAGATCATCAAAGCACTAGACCTGATGCATATTGACTTCACAGTAGTAAAATGTGTGTTTTACATTGTACATTGGTCTGCGTAGTATTTAAACTCCGAGATCCAAAAACTTCTCTTAACTGTATCTTCTTAGGAACAGTGCTAATGATGCTAGCAATAGTTCACTACCCTTAATAGCCTCCAACACACTAAATGCATATATACATGTATGTCAATGTTACTCTAGTTGCGAGGATACTTATTGGCATAATCTAATTTTATTTAATTCTGCTGCCTTAACCCTCACTCATCAGACCTAAATGACCTAAACTTAAACCAAACCAACCCTTAAAAAGCCTTTAAAGTTGTGACTATAATATGAACCTATATATGTTAGGACAATCATAAAAGACATGTATACACATTGTTATGTGATGTATATTCTGAAGCATGCATGTTCTGTGTGAGAGATGGGATGTTGTCTCTTTTTTTTATTTCGATCCCTCTGTCTTTGTGTGTCTTACCATTCAATTTTGTTTAAGCCCCTTTGCCAGTCTCTAGGATACCGACCAGTTACCATAGCAACCAGGCTAGACGGCCACCTCTCTGAAATACTCAGCTTTGCGGTCACCTGACCACCTATCTTTTACATTATTGGATGCTGTGTTTTAGCCTTATCTATTTACATTATTGGTTGAAATATAGGCCTCAACAAATTCTCTCACTTCGTTTTCAAACCTTACTTAGTTTCCTCTCTTCTCATTCTCCATTCTTTCTGTTCTCCTCTTTATGCCTCCACCTCCCACCCCCTCTGCAGTCTCTGTGCAAACACATGCATTGTATTACATCAGCATTTTGCTACAGTCACTGCATGAATTTACATTTGAGGTTTTTGTATGTAAAGAAAACAAAGAAAATGTCATTGCATTGAAATTCCCTTTTGAAATGTGCACTGAAGGGAAGAAATGGGGCAATTTTTATCTTATCTAACTGTAAAAAAAACCTTATCTATTTTATAAAGTTTATTTGGAAATTGAATTGGAAATTTAAAGAAAAACACAGTTCTGCTCTTTACCCAATATAACAAACAGACTCCATGGTGTTCATGACCTGCAGGTTAAGATCAACTGAGTTACTGCATGAAAGCACTGATTAGTTTTTTTAATGTTTATGACAGATTTGTTTTAATTACATTAGTTCCATTTATTGGGGTGGCCAAAATGGCATATTTACTTTACTGTTTTATTCACCTGTTACTGTAAAACATAACTTAGACAGTGTTTGACTTTTGGGTAAAGCGTAACTGAAAGAATAGACCTTTTTTACATTTGTCAACCTGAAGCTGCTGAAATTGGGCTGCTTAACTTCCGGTGTAAGTTATTACATACGGACAATGGCCTAATCTAAAACTCTGAGCTTATGTATCATTTTGTGTTGGTGCAAAAACAGCCATACTTGTGGATCTTTTGGAAATAAAATTAACAACTTAAAAGAAAATGGGTGCATTCAATTAAACAAGATGAAGTTTTAAGTTTTATGGTGCTAGGAGGTCGTAGGTACGTTTGTAATTGGCACTTCACTGTGGAGGATTACATTAAAGTCAGAAGTCATCTTAAAAACTGAGTTGGTTTCAAGCCGCTTGTTGTGGAACAACTTTGTTGCACCACAGAAAAGGGAGAATGTCTTCACAAGGGCAAGTAAATGTTTAGCTGTGGACTCTTCCTCAATCTCCTCTTTGTCTGATTTAAGCTCCTCTGCTGACCATGATTATGTTTCCCACCTGCCCGCATGTAAGAAATGATGAATAACATTAGCTGTATGTTAAGATAACCAACTTAGCCTGTAAGGTAGGCTTCACATACTTAAAGCTATTGCTTACAATAGTAATTCCGTTTACATGTGTAAGGTACTACATAACATAATGATAAATATCCTTGCCCGAGATGCAATCTGTTTACAGATAAGAGAGATATAAGTGATAAAAGTGGTGCTAATCTGTACACTGAGTCATTAAATTAGGCGTAATCACATTTATCAAGCATGTCACATGCTTGATATCCTGACATGTTGTTGAAATACAGCAACCTGGCTAAATGTCCTGCTTTATGAATGTTTCTGCTAACTATACAAATTCAGTAATTTTATCAGTTGACAGAGAAGTTGAAAACGGTACAGCAATCCGTTGTTACAGTGTCACTGGGTTGCACAGCGTAAAGCGGAAATAAGATTACCCAGTCGTTAAGTACTTCCAGTTTTTGTGTAAAAGGTCTGATAAAGTTCAAAATAGTTGCTGGTTTAATTTTTTGTCTGTTGATTAATAAAATAATCCACAGGTTATTGCACTATTTATGTCTGATTCAATAGTGAAAACCTGAACAATAATAGCAAAACACAATCATTTATTCAAGATGACTTTAAACTACTTTTAAAATTGTATAATTTTTTAAAACTAGAAAACAATATTTCTAAAATAAGGTCAGAGCAGCCCAGTTGTTCCCTTCCTGAGCTGCTTTTTCCCACTACTCTAATGATCCCCAAGCACTCAGGCCTTTTGGGATATGTGGTTGTTTCCGTTTGTCATGGATTTTTCTTCCCAAGTTGATCATGTCTGAAGCTACTCTAAATGGAAGAGAGCATTTTTAACAACATTAGTTACTCAAGCATGTACAGAGGGGTTTGGTACCTGGTACTCTGCTTGAATGAGTCCTTCTCCTCATTGGGTCACAAATTAAGAATTGACTGGTAATTGCAACACATAGAGTTACTTTGAGCCCAAGTCAGGAATAACACTTTTAAGTTTCTGCCTCCCCATGTGAATGCAAAGCCACATTTTTCCAAACTAGAAATACAGGACATCACTGTCTAATATTCTCACGAAACAGCAGAAACGTCACTAAACGAAACACTCATACAAGTCTTGGCTTTGCAATCACACCTTTATGATGAATTTTTACCAAAAACATGTGCATCCTAGCTTGGGTGTTATGGCTACTTTAAATATTGTGTAACTTTGTAATTTTTTCAACAGTTACAGTGTTTAGGTGCCTAATAGCCTGCAGTATTGCTATACTTTGGCATAGCTCATGTGATAAACATTATAATTTAAGAATCCACACAGCTCGTGGCTGGCATAGATGACAGCAGGGCACAAATATACACACAGAGGCAGCAATGCACACGCCTATAGTGCAATGTGTATAATTAGTCTGCTAAACTGTCAAAGAGCCGACACCCAAACATAGGAAGTACTTGTTATCCTAAATATTGCAGCTCCTGTACAGATATTTGCTTTATATAACAGCTCTCATGGACTTGCATGTGCTGATTGAAATATGAGAACCTACTCTTCAGTGTTTGGAGTAACAACATTTGGTTTGAGCTATTTCAGCATTGTGTGTGTGCATCCAAGTGTGTGTGTTTTTCACCAGTAGAGTTTGAGGACAAGGTATGTATGGCCAGAGGAGGGGTGACAGCTCGCTTTTGGATCTAAGTATAGATGAAGTGTCAGAAGAAAAAGACAGTGAGTGACAGAGAGGCAGATTGGATGAGTTTGATACTCCAAAGACACAACAGAGAAAGTGTGAGGGAGAGAGAAAGCTCAGAGCACAACGGGTAACAGTTTAAGAGGGAGAAGGATGTGTTGTTGAAAAAGACCAGATATGAAGTAGGAGAGGAAACAAGTTTTATTGATCATTATGGGGAACAGCTTGTTCAGAATCAGTGGGGAAAATGAAATCAAATTAGAATGCAAGGATAAAACAGGATAAACAGCCAATGGAAGCCATAAAATCCAAATCAAATGATACATTTTCAACCCATTTCAAGAACACTAAAAAACTATGGGAAACTGAATTGCCTACTATGTAAATTTGGATGAGTTTATTGTATATATAAATATGACATTGTTCCTATACTTACTGTTTGGTAGTTTCAAATCAGAGAGCCAACGCTATAAAAATACACCACTAAAATGAAATAATCCACGCAAAGCATAAAAACAAGCCATTAATCATGTCATATATGTGGAGCTCTCTCTCCTTTTTGAAAACAAAAAAATGTCAGAACAGTCTTTAATCCCCACAAAGGGAAGATCAGCGTGCCCTGAAAATTGGGAAAAAAACAGAGACTAGAGACAATAATTAAAGAGAGGTAGGCAGCTAGCCATCCTATAGTCACATTCCATTTTCTGGGTCCAGCACAGATCTTGAATAAAAAATACCAGGGCGGCAGAGGTAAGAACAGATGGCCAGAGAAAGAGACAGTGAGAAAGATGTAGGCCTTTTTTATGAATGACTGTTAACCAAGAGAGGTCCGGGTCCTGGTGTGTGTCTGTATTTGTGTGTAGGATTTATGCCATCTCTTTGTCCTACTTTAACAGGCTTAGTAGACATGTTATTTTGACTGGTAACCCAAATTCCACTGTAATCCAGGTTACAGTGGATGTGGGAGGAAGGTTAATGTCATAGGAATTGGAGGAATTGGGTTCATTAAATGTTCTTAGCCATAAAGTGGCTGATTGTTGGTTTTAGGTTGGATCTTGATGATTGTTTTTGATCTACTTGCATAAATGGGCACACACTAAAATAAAGATGGACTTAAATTGAGTGTTGCATACCTTTTGTTTAAACCTCACTTGTAAGTCGCTTTGGATAAAAGCGTCTGCTAAATGACTAAATGTAAATGTAAACTACACAGCTGATGAGGAACATGCACTTTTAAATCAGTGTCTATACTAGAATCTCTGATTCCAACACGACTCAATCAAATTTTCTGAAAAAAATAAATGACAAATGAATTAATTTTAATGGTATGAATTTGGCTGGTGTTAATGGTAGAGATGACGCGTGATGGGCTGCAGTGATGGGATGCCCTTTATACACGACATTGGTTGGTTAGTTGTAACAATGTTTAGTTGGATTAATAAATACTTTTTTTTTTTTTTAAATCACAAAACTACTTTTAGCTAATACATTTTGCCAACAACCATACCAAGCTGAAACTATTGACTCACAATCAATCAAAAAGTTATATTTTTCTAAAAATGTGACCTGCCACGTTAATGCTGTGTCTTAAGTTCTCAGCATCTTAACATCTTGCTATATCTATAGTACTCTTGACATCATGTGACTAATTCTGTATGAGGCCATGATGGCAGGAATCAATGGCACTAGTATGATGAAAAAGAATAGTGCACGTATGGTTTTCAAGCCATAAGTGTTTCTTGAACAATTGAATTCCAATAACTTCAAAACTCAATATTTATCTTGATGATTAGAAAAGTCTGAGGATTCTGAAAATGCTTACAGTAAGTAATTAGGTGAGTGATTTTGAAAACATTGGGATATATTTGGAGCAGCATTATCAGTGGGTTATCTCTGAGACTGTAAGTAAAGCATGAGAGGAATAAGCTTGGGCTACAGACCTGCAGTATCCAAAAATCTAATTCCATTTATCATAGTTATTATTAATATGAATAACAAGGAGTGTATGTAACTGGCTGTAGGTGTAGTCTTTACTGTTAAGGTAGGCTTAAACATACAGTATAAGTGTTAACCGTGGGATTGCTGTAGAAAAGAATGGCACCACCTCATACATGAAATAACGCCTCTATAAACATTATTCACCCTCTCTTTGGTTAAAGGCATCAGTTCCATGAAATTACACATTACAGTTAATCATTAAAGTATCATCACTCCTGCCAAAATGGCTGTGTTGTTATTTGACTAATGAAATGCGGGATATTGTAACATCATCTCCTGGAACATTATTGGTGGGAAGCTGAGCTTATTTCCCTATCTCATAGCTGGCAACAGAATGGATACACATACAGTAGGAAATAAATTTCCCTGACATTTGGGCAGAATGTGAGCAAAAAAGAGATGTGGTGGAAAAAAGCACCCAACAGAGTACAGAAGTCTCAAAATACTGTAACATCTGAGATTTTATAGCTCCATACACAGTCACATCCAAAATAGTTGAAGACTGCCAGTAGCTCAATGAATAGACTGTCCTTCACCTCTGTGCAACAGCAACAGAAACAAAGGTTATGCATGCATAATGTCTGTTAACGCACTCATGTGCGTAGTGATTACATGTGAAGCCTTGCTTGCTCCTCCTCTCCATGTCTTTTTCCATGTCTCTTGATGTCGTAGTGGGGACAGATTGATTTTTCTATTCTTTTTTTATAGCACTGTCTTGTTATTGTTGTGTGTAGTTTAATGATCCACTCCAGAACATACTGTACATGCAACATTTTTATTGTCTCCTTTTCTGCATCAGTGTTGTACTGGGTGTGGTTGCAGCGTGCCCTATTAGGGTGGCAACGGAAGTTCTGCAGGAGCAAGGCATGGACCACGCACAAACACATACACAGACAAACACACACACAAATATTTATGTTTACGTATGTGTGTATGTGCGTGTTATGGCTCCATTGGGGCAGTCTACAGGAGGGCTGAACAACAGTTAAATATTTCATCACTTCCATTATTCAGCAACTGCTACAGAGGGGAGGGAGTTGGAGAGACTCAGGGAGGTAGGGAAGCAGTACATGTACGTCAGGATGCTTAGGCACAATATAACCTCTTTATCAATAAATTGTCGAAAAAGAAGAAATGGAGCTGATATTCCTGTACGATATTTCAAAATTGTATATACTGGGCATAAAATAGAAAGGGGGATAGGAGGAAGCAATGAAAGGGATAGATGAAAGAGGGATGGATGATGCTAAGAAGGAGAAGGAGCAGGGTGCGGCAGAATGGATGGGAAAGGATAGAGAGTGAGAGTAAACCAGGGACACGATTGCATTCCTGGGAAAGGAGGATGGTTACCATGGCAACTGCAGCTGAGAGTCACATGATGCGGAGGAGTGTGAGAGAGGGGGAGAGAGAAATAAGTGAAATCAAGAAAAAAAGACTGAGCGAGAGGGTGGGGCATGCCGACAGACAACTGAGAAGGGAGAAGAAATGGTATTAAGGTGAAATAATAAAATGTAGAAATGGACAGACACACTGGAGGAAGTGGAGAAGAAATAAACAATAGAGTGTATGTAAGATCATTTGTGTTTCTGTGTGTGTGTGTGTGTGTGTGTGTGTGTGTGTGTGTGTGTGCCTGTGCCACTTAAGGATCATTCAGAGGAAAAGTGATAATGGTTAGACTGAGAGACTGGAGGGAGGTGAGAAGGAGTGGACATGTGATTGACGAGAAGGACGAAGAAGTTGACTGAAACGGTGAACTCAATTCCAAAAATAGAAGAGAGAAAGGGAGTGCTGGGAGAGAAAAAGAGCCAAAGATAAGGGACTGATGATATGGAATGCCAGTCGTGTTTTCTCAGAATGATCTAATTGGCTGATGCTTAAAGGTTGAGTTTTACTGTCTGTTGTTCCTTGTCAGTTCTTCTGGGCCTTTTTTTACCAGCACTGTGATAAAGGACTTTTTTTTTTGGTCCTAATTGCTTTGCTACTAATTTGGGATGGGTCCATTAAAACAATGGTGGAAGTTTTATGCACTGACAATATTGGAATCTCAAACAACAATCGGTGCTTTTGAGACTGGTGTGTGACAGATGCATAATGCTACGCTAATAAAACATTTATTTGTACCTTAAACTCTGGATGGAAGTTAAAATGGATATTTATTCTCTTCTCGTTTGTCTTTGCACACAGGTTTTACATAATGTGCTCCCATCTATTTGATGCTGACATTCTCTATATTCGTTCAGGGATAGTACAGTGTACGTCATATGAAGATGCTTGTGATACCACAGTAACATTTTTAGTAAAATTAACAAAACTGTATTTAACGTGAATCACTGAGGTCGATACATGATCGTAGTGTTTTATTATACAGTTACAGTTTATTTAAAACTAACTGTTGTCTGGCTCAGTTTACTTCAACTTGTGATCGTTTTCTGTTGCTGTGATTTTGTTTTTTTTTTAAGACAGTGAGCATTTGCCATTAAGGACACCACCCAGCAACGTGTGGTCTCTGTTTTGAATTGGCAAAAATAGGGCTTTTGCAAAACCCATCTACCTCCTACCAGCCTCTGCCAGGTTTACACCGAAAACATTATAGCAGCAACCATTCCAAGTTTTTTAGCCAATCTGATACTTAAACTTAATAAATTAACACTGAAATAACACAACTTAAGTATATTTGGATCACTGCAATACTACAGTGTTTTCACAGCGCTGTTATTATAGTGTTTTATAGTCATGTTCTCCCAGGATAGAGTGAGTCACTTAATTGGGCAAAGGCAAAAAGAAAATTATTTTCCTAGATACCTCGCAACTGTTGCATGACTCTGTGTGACTGTGTGTAGAGGTCACGTACAGAGATGGCTGCATAGGATAAAAAGGAGTTTCTCTTGTGCTTGCCTGAACAGCCCATTCAGTCACACAGGCTCAAACACCCACACTTACACACAGAATGTGAGTTCCAATATGTCTGTTTAGACAGTATCCTTGGCTTTGGCCGTGGGTTTTAAGTGTGTCTGTGGCACACTGCCAAGTGCTCTAAACTGGAACACGCTCTATCTGGACACACAAAACGAAAACAGGCAGAGTTTGTTCTTCCGCGCTGTCCCTCATTCATACCAGCACACCCAGATGTACACCCTCTTCTCTCATTCCATATCAGGCATTGTGTGATGGATGATAGAGAGGACAGAGCTGTAGTAGCATAGAGGAAGCTGAAACAAGCATTTACATTAAATCACATCTTTGATTGTGACCGGCGCCTAGTAGAGGATGGCAGATGGAGAGAGTTCAGCTTAATGTTTGAACGAGGGCATGTTGCCGATGTCATGCTGTCTTAGCAGAGCAAAAGATCAAACCATAGACTTGAGTTTAAATGTGGCTCTTGGACATATCACTGCCATGGCTTTTTTTTGTCAAAAAACACCACTGACGACAGTGTCAAAGGGCAAATGAATCATATCATATGTTTATTTTGCAAGGCAGATCTTGTCACATAATATTTCCATGAATGATGGAGACTTTTACTAAGCCTAAGAACTGTGAATGAGATAATAATTTTTCAGTGGAGTGCAGGCCTATAAGAGCTCAAATATTCTTGCTGCATTTGATTGTGTTCAAGCTCCCCTGTGGGGTGGTTCGTGGTGTCCGCAACAATCAGTCTGTTCATACTCACGCAGGCCCCGTCCTTGTTCCTGTTGTTGCTCTCCGACACTGTCATCTGCTCTGTGGGAGAGTATACAGCAGCTCAGAAGAGGCGGTTCTTGACGGTTCTTTACAGTTTCTGCATGTAAATGCATAAATTAAGTTTGCTTTTATGTTCTTTTTGGTCTTTAGAATCACATTAGTTCTTAGTTCTCTATCTTAATATTGATGTGCGTTCGAAGATGGCAGAAAAGGAATTGGTTGGATTGGGTTTCCCTGTGTCCAGTAAGTCAGTCATCAACAAGGAGGCTTGCTAGGGCAATGTGGACAAGACTGTGTTCTTGAGGTTTCCTATCATCTTTTGTAGGCTTTAGAGCTAGTATGTACAGAGTCAGTCTTATTCAATGTCAAGTGGAATAAACTTAAATGAGTATATTATTAAGGAGGATGTGAATGTAGTCAGTGGTCCGGGGATGGGAGATGCATTTAGAGTGTACAGTTTTAAGTAAATGGTGAAGGTTAGTGTAGAAGAAGTTTGCAATCCATATCTGCTTAATTATATTGTCCTCTCTAATTACAGGTGTGTTATTTCTTATATATAGAATTGAATAGATGGTTTTTATGCATGTCTCATAGGTAGCTTATACTTACACCATTGGTTTAGGCAGATAAATGGGTGGTAGGCAAACTCATTTGTTGTGCAGAAGGACGACTAGCCCTAAGGTCTTACAGTAGGTACTGAAGTGTTTTGATTGGAAATTGAATGCAAGGGTTAGTAAGGAGAGGTAGGAGCAGATACAGAAGATGTGGGAGGGGTGATGATGATGGTGGTGATTGCCTATTCAATGCCCAGGCGGGGATGTCAAGCAGGCAAATAGTGAGTCTGTCATTAGACTTAAAAGGCAGGAATACAAACACTCATACATATGTTTATCAAGGTTGTCATCATCACTTCAGAGTAAACTAAGACAAAAACTAAGGATTCAAGTTTGCTGTTGTCAATGCACTGACATAAGAAATACTCTACTGCTTTGGGGAACTTCCTTTTTTTCCTTTAGTTTGTTTTTTCAGCGCTCATTTCATCCTAAATGTGAATTTCATCAATACAAATAAACTGGAGAATGTGTTATTACTAGAAATGTATAACTGTAGTTGTATAAATGTATAAAACTAGTAATAAAAACTACCAAGACCTTAAAGGTAAATCATTCTCACTCAAGCAACAAAAGTAGGTTTCAGATGGAGGTTGATACCGATCTAGGATTCTTGCACAGTAGGCTAAGTTTGGTTTGAACTAGCCTAACGTGATAAATTATCAACTTGATAATATCTCAAGGAAAATACTTTGCATGTTTTGTAAATTTAGCATTTTTTTTCCTGCCAAACATGGAATATACAATATATTTTCCTTATATTTTGCCTATTTAACTATTTGATGCTCCACTGTGTTCTTATACACAATAAATTTAATAAAAAGTAACAAAACAAGAAAACTGGAAAGAGCAAAACAGAAGAAGAGTCAACAGTATGGAAAATCACATT
Organism: Channa maculata; assembly: GCA_020496755.1. Lineage (NCBI taxonomy): Eukaryota > Metazoa > Chordata > Actinopteri > Anabantiformes > Channidae > Channa > Channa maculata. The sequence goes on from CM035601.1 coordinate 20,100,623, forward strand.
ACAGAATTAATGCATATTTGGGAAAATGTAAGAAAGAATAGAAAGAAAGGTGTCTTGTTCTTTGTTTTATAATCATTTAACTGATGAGCCTGTATCAGCTGGATAAGCTAGTTGTGATATGATCTGTCTTCTGGAGAAGATATTAGCTTTTTAAACTTTGTGAGACGATGTGGGGTAATGCTGGCACCTTGATAAAATCCTCCATTAAATTAAACAAGTCTGCATTGAGGCTACGCTGGGTAAACCGGACAACTCGCAATTGTGAATGTGTCAGACTAGGTGAGTTTTAATCAGGTTGCAGTGGGATGAGCTTGGGCATGCTCTGTCAAATCTCCAAACTCATGTAATCTGTTATTATCTCCTCCTGATTGCTTTGCGCACTGTTAATTTCTTGGGAATGTGGAAACTCAAACAGATCATGCCTTCACTTATTGTAATTTCAGCCTGAGTGCTGTGCAATGTAATTATAATGTCTGGCTGAAATTACATCAAAGGGAATAACAACACTCAATACACATATTGTACTGTTTCACTGGTTAAAAAAGTCAATTCTTTATGACATTCAAAACGATGATATATTGTTGCAGTGATGGAGTTATCAAGGTATTGTTTTGCAAAGATTATTGGATTTCAGTGCTATTCAGTAGCATAAATGCTAAACTGTGTTCACTTTGCATTATGTTTAACTTTGCTGACTCAGACTTAGGAGACCACTTTAATATATGGTGTGTGTGTGTGTGTGTATGTATATATATATATATATATATATATATATATATATATATATATATATATATATATATAAAATTGTCATACAACAGCAGTATTACTGTTTAAGATGCAGTATGCAACTTTGAGCAATCAATCAAGTAAGTCATAACATGAAACTCCTTCCTCTGTCCAGCCCTTCAGGAATTAGTTTTATTAAATTACAACAAATAAGATGCTTAATACATTATTTTTGTGCATTTGCCCCAAAGCATTTAAAAACTGGTTGGGACCTCTATTAATTTTCATTGATTATATCACAGTATGTGTCAGTTGTAGGGATTGTTTTTTGTAACTCTCATACTGTTAATGGGTTAATTTCACATACTCCAAATGACGAAAAGTCTTTACAGAATACTAATTCATCCTTTTAAAATTGTAGCTTTTTACTATTTATACAGTTCCTGTGTGCAGCTGTGGAATTCCTTACTCTAGTTTATCAGCATATGAAACCAAATGTTAAACATACGTACATAGATCAGGGCCCTGGCATCCTGGCTATATTACTGTGAGGGAAAAAATGATCATGTAGGAGGTAAGTGATAGTTACAGAAATCAATAACAGCAAGGAGCAAAGGAGAGAAGGGGGGTAGGGATCAAGTGCTTGCAGTATGATGTATCTTAGATAAACATAGATATCCAATGGTTCAAAAAAAATTACTGATTGAAAACTGATTGGTACAAGAACAAGGAAGCTTTTTTAATAAATATATAATGGTATGTAGAGCAGTGGAAATGCATCACAAAATCATCTGAGGCAATCAGTTTCACTACAGGGATCACATGGTTACTGTAATATTATCAAGCATTCAATGTACTGAAATAGCCTGATGTGAACCAGAGCTGACAGCTTCTCCATGATATCCAGTTTGGCATCTTATTGACTGGACTATTATAAATACATGATCTAAAAAGCTTTAGGATTTAAGGCCGTAGCTCTTGGTCAGCTTTGTTACCAGGGAATGACCTTTCTGCATTTTTGTTTGGAAGGAGTCCAGTGCAGACTAATCATTGAGAGCCAGATGATTGTTGCATGACAACAGCCCCCACTTTGGCTATTTGCAGCTAAAAAAACAACAACAAACAAAAAACCGTCACCTTTGTCCAAGCCCAGCTGGCATGCTTTTTAAAATAGAATTTCTATTTCCACCCTTGTTTATTTCATTTGAATTAGTGTGTGGCGTTTTTTAAAGAATAAGTCCAAATCTCAAGCATCCTCTTGAAGGTTTACCCAAATAGCAGTTCTACTACAGTATATTTAAAACTGACTTTTATGCAGACCTCTGTAGAAACAGCAGCAAATTTGCATCATGTTACTCCAACTCTATCGATTTAG